>CM057483.1:55453298-55500798 GCA_030035585.1 Dugong dugon | reverse complement strand
CATGGAAGAAGGCAGAAATTAGGTTTGATAAAATGTATGTTTTTGAGGTTGTCATTTTAGTGATTTTTTTGTAAAAGGGGTTGAATTTCTCAAAGAGAGAAACAGAGAAGCTGGGCTGTTGAGGTAAACAAGGTCTTTCATCATCCAAAAGTGAAGAAATGATTGCACTAGTCTATTAAGCAGGTAAAAATCAGTCAGTCTAGTTATTTAGGACCAGAATGCCCTTTGCTTTTCAAATTTTCTGCTTATCACCCAGTAGCTGTGTGTTATGGACACATAGTGTGTAAGAAATATTAGCGCTGATAAGATGGATCCTTGTGCAAAGTCACAGAAAATAAGGGGCAACCTTGGAATACAGGGCGAGACAAAGGAGAGGCCAGAGTCCTCAAACACGGGCAGACATCAAATTCTAGCGCAGAACTAAGGTCAATATGTGTTGTTGCAAGCCACATTCAGCTGGCAAACATTCAGCAATCAGACTTAGCCTGCCAGTTCTAACCAGGGAAGCAGGGGAATTGAAAAAAAAATCAATAACTCTATTAGATATTGAAATGGTAGTTAAAAAAAAAAATACTCCTCCTAAAAATATACCAGATCCATGGTAACTTACCATCTGTTCTATCAAACAGATCATTCTTATGTATAGAAACTGTTCTAGAGTGTAGAAAAAATTAGAAGGCTATCTAACTCATTTAATGAGACTAGGATAACATTAATATAGAACTAGGCAGACAACAGAGAAACAACAATGAAAAGAAAATAACAAAACCAAAATTCCCAGGACATCTCAATTATGAACATTAGTGCAAAAATTCTAAATACAATATTAGTAAAGATAATCCATCCTTGCATTCTTGGAATAGTTGTCCTGGATCATGGTGTATTTTTAAATATACTGTTGACTTTCATTTATTAATTTTCATTTATAATTTTTTTATCATCTGAATAGTTGCTTAAAGTATATTTGATAAACTATAATATCAGTTCTTAATTTTAAAAACTTTTTGCAATCTAGGAATAGAATCGAAAGCATATAATTTAAAGAAAAAAAATCCATCAGAAAGCTACAGAAACTTTATACCTAACGATAAAACATGGAGAGTTTATGAGAATCAAGGACACCTTCTATCACAGCTACTATTCATCATAGTACTGGTGGTCCCAGGCAATGCTAAGGAGAGGGATGCTTGACATCAAAATGTATTTTAAAGCTATAGTAATTAAGAGAGAATGTTATTAAGGGCGAGAATGGACAACTAAATCAATGTATAGAACTCGAAACCTGTGAAAATATGGCAATTTAGATTATGATAAAGGAGGCACTTTGAATCAACAGGGGAAATGGATTATTCAATAAATTGTGGAGAAGTGAGCTATCCATTTGAAAAGAAATAACGCTTACCTTGTACTATTCACAAAAATAAATTCAACACGGACTAAAGGGCCAAACTTTAAAAGTATAAAGTACTAAATTAAAAAAAAAATCTCTCTGTAATAAAGATCTTAAACAAGACACAAAATGCAAAAACCCATGAAGGAAAAAATGATGGGTTAGAATATATACAAATTTTAAAGTTTTTTTTTTTCTTTTGGTGGAGGGGAATAAAAGATATAAACATGGTTAAATTTCAAGTAACATGACTTAAACTTCCAGAAAGATAGGAGTATATTTTTCTCTATCCCTCCTGCTAAGTACAACTAAACAGCCTGGACCTTATATGTAAACCAAATATAAGAAGACTCTGAAGGGTGGAGAGAAGAAGGCAGATTGGTTAAGGAACTCAAGACCTGAGGAAAAAGAAGGCCATGAGTTCCCTAGGTTTTCTTTTGCCTCATATATCCTGGACTGAGTGCTGGCATCCCAGAATTGCTAATAGGCACAGACAAACAAACAAAAAGTCCCAACAAAATCCTTCTCCCGCAAGCCAAAAAGCCAGGAAAGGGATGTTTAACAAGACAGAAAACTGGATCTGTAATTTAACAACTCCCAAAAGAGAAATCCCTAGATTCAGATGGTTTCACTGGAGAATTCTCCCAAACATACCCAATTTATATTACGAAGTTAGTATTCCCTTGTAACAAAACCAAAGACAGTCCAAAAAAAAAAAGAAAACTACAGAACAATATCCTTCATGAATATAGATGCAAAAATCCTTAAAAATATTAGCAAATAGAATTCAACACTGGATACACAGACATTGCTGCATATATGTGTATATATATGTATATATGTATATATATATATATAACTAACAACTAACATATATATAAATATATATATAAAACACCATATAATTATATATATATAATTGTAAACCATGAGCAAGTGGGGTTTATTTCAGAGATGTGAGGTGAGCTCAATACTCAAAAATCAGTCAATGTAATCCACCACATTAACAAACTGAAGAAGAAAAATCACATAATCATAGCAATGGATGCAGAAAAAACATTTGACAAAATGCAGCGCCCATTAATGATAAAAACTCTCAGAAAAATAGGAATAGAAGAAAATGTTCTCAACGTGGTAAAAAAATCTACAAAAAACTTACAGATGAATGCTTTCCCCCTAAGATTGGGAACAAGGCAAGGGAGTCCACTCTCACTACTCTTATTCAATACTGTGGTGGAAGTTAGCCAGTGCAATAAGGGAAGAAAGGGAAATAAAAGGCATACCGATCAGAAAGGAAAAGATAAAACTGCCTCTATTTGCAGATGACATGATGATTGTATGGGTAGAAACTCCCAAGGAATCTATTTAAAGACCTCCTAGAACTAATTAGTGAATTCAGCAAGGTTACAGGATGCAAGAATACAAGATAAACATACCAAAATCAAATATACTTCTATATACTAGCAATAAACATGTGGACACTGGCATTTTAAGTATAATACAATTTACAATCACTCAAAAATCACTTAAATATTATGAGTAAATCCTTACAAAAACAAACACGTACAGGATTTGTATGCTGAAAACTACGCAATGCTGATGAAAGAAATCAAAGAAAATCTAAATAAATGAAGACACACGCCATGTTCATGGATTGGAAGACTCAACATCATAAAGATGTCAATTCTCTCAAATTGATATACAGGTTTAATGCAATTTCTATCAACATCCCAGCAAGATTTTTTTGTAGCTATAGACAGTATTATTCTAAAATTTATATGGGAAGGCAAATGAACTAGAATAGCTTAAAATTTTTGATAAAAGAAGAATAAAGTGGGAGGAATTATTCTACCTAATTTCAGTACTTATTGTGTAGTTACAGTATTCAAGACTGTGTAGTAGTTAGTGGTGGAGGGATACATAAACAGATCAATAGCACATCCTAGAGAACCCAGAAACAGTCCCACACAAAGATGCCCAACTGATTTTTCACAAAGGTGCAACACCAACTTAATGGAGTAAAGAACCTGTCTTGGTTATCTTGTGCTGCTGTAACAGAAATACAACAAGTGGATGGTTTTAACAATGAGAAATTTATTCTCTCACTGTCTAGTAGTCTAGAAGTTCAAATTCTAGATGTCAGCTCCAGGGAAAGACATTCTCTCTGTCGGCTCTGGAGGAAGCTCCTTGTCATCAATCTTCCCCTGGATTAGGAGCTTCTCAGCACAGAGACCTGGGTCCAAAGGAAGTGCTATGCTCCCAGTGCTTCTTTCTTGGTGGTATGAGGTCCCCCCAAAATATCTGTCAACTCGGCTAGGCTATGATTCCCAGTATTGTGTGATTGTCCACCATTTTATCATCTGATGTGAGTTTCGTAGTTGTTGTAAAGCCTATCACTATGATGTTAATGAGATGGGATTGGTGGCAGTTACGTTAATGAGGCAGGACTCAATCTATAAGATTCGATTGTGTTTTAAGCCAGTCTCTTTTGAGATATAAAAGAGAGAAGTGAGCAGAGAGACAGAGGGACCATCCTTGCTTCTAAGGAGTATTCCGGCTGTACTTCTTCCAAGCCACTATTTCAGTGGCTTACAAAATATAAATTTATCATCTCACAATTCCGTAAGTCAGAAATATGGGTTGGGTTGGCTGGGTTCTTTGCTTAGGGTTTCACAAGGCTGAAATCAAGGTGTCAGCCAGCTGGGTGTTATCAGAAGGCTCAGGGAAAAATTGTTTCTAAACTCACTCAGGTTTGTTGACAAAGTTCAATCGCTTGTGACTGTAAGGCTGAGTTCCCCCATTTACTTGTTAACTATTAGCCAGGAGCCTGCCTCAGCTCCTTAAGGCCACCGGCATTCCTTGTCACGTTTACCCCTCCATCTTCACACAGCAACCGCTTGCTGTGTCCTTCTCACACTTTCAATCTCTCTGACTTCCCCATTGTCTTAGTTTCTTAATGCTGCTTTAGCAGAAATACCACAAGTGGGTGGCTTTAAAAGACAGAAATTTATTTTCTTACAGTTCTGGAGGCTAGAACTCTGAAATCAAGGCACCGGCTCTAGGGGAACTCTCTCTCTCTCTTTTGGCTCTAGGGGAAGATCCTTGTCTCTTCCAGTATTCCTTGGTTCCTTGGTGATCTTCACATAGCATCTATCTTCCCCCTTTTGTGCTCACTTCTGTGTCTAATCTGCTCTTTCTATAACTCAAAAGTGATTGTGTATAGGACACATCCTACACTGGTATGGCCTCATTAACAACAACAAAAAAATACTCCAAAAAACAAACAAACAAAAAAACCTATTTCCAAACAAGATTACACCCGCATGTATAGGGGTTAGGATTCCAATACATATTATGGGTGAACACAATTCAATTTATAGCACTAATTTACCACATCTCTCCTACCTTCCAGTATCACCACATCTCTCTGACTCATGCTGGAAAAAGTTCTCTACTTTCAAGGCTCATGTGATTAGATTGGGCGCTCCTTCTACTCTGACTCTGGGGTTGCCATGAGTCAGAATCAAGTCAACAGCAACTGGTCTCCAGGATAATTCGGGATCATCTCCCTATCAGCAACCTTAATTACATAATCATAATCCTTTTCCCATGAAATATTTCATATTCACAGAATTCAGGAATTAGGGTATGGAAGACAGAATCACTTTCAGAAAGCAAGGTCGTGTCATTTGCATAATGCAAGTTATTAATGAGTCTTCCTCCAATCCTGCTGCCCCATTCTTCTTCACATAGTCCAGCTTCTCAGATTATTTGCTCAGCATACAGATTGAATAAGTATAGTGAAAGGATACAACCCTGACACACACCTTTGCTGACTTTAAACCATGCAATATCCCCTTGTTCTTTTTGAATGACTGCCTCTTGATCTATGTACAAGTTCCTCATAAGCACAAATAAGTGTTCTGGAATTCCCATTCTTTGCAATGTCATCCATAATTTTTTATGATCCACACAATTGAATGCCTTTGCATAGTCGATAAAAGACGGGTGAACATCTTTCTGGTATTCTCTGCTTTCAGCCAGCATCCATCTGACATCAGCGGTATCCCTTGTTCCACGTCCTCTGAATCTGCCTTCAATTTCTGGCAGTTCCCTGTCGATGTACTGTCGATGTACTGCTTCAGCTTCTTTTGAATGCTCTTCGGCAAAATTATACTTGCGTGTGATATTAATGATAGTGTTTGATAATTTCCGCATTTGGTTAGATGATCTTTCTTTGGAGTAGGCGTAAGTATGGATCTCTTCCAGTCAGCTGGCCAAGTAGCTTTCTTCCAAATTTCTTGGTATCTAAATTCTCAGAAAAATAGATGCAAAAATTCTCAACAAAATTCTAGCCAATAAAATTCAGCATCATATAAAAAAATACACCACAAACAAATGGGATTCATACCAGGTGTGCAAGCATGGTTCAACATTAGAAAATCAATCAGTGTAATCCACTACATAAATAGAACAAAAGAAAAGAAACACGGACATCTTAATCAACACAGAAAAAGCATTTGATAAGGTCCAACACTCATTCCTGATAAAAACTCTCAATAAAATAGGTATAGAAGGGAAATTCCTCAACATAGTAAAGGGCATCTATGCAAAACCAAGAGCCAACATTATACTAAATGGAGAAAGGCTGAGAGCCTTCCCTTTGAACAGGAACAACACAAGGATGCCCATTATCACCACTCTTATTTAACGTTGTACTGGAAGCCCTAGCCACAGCAATAAGACAAGAAAGAGAAATAAAAGGTATCTAAATCAGAAGGGAAAGAAGTAAAACAATCTCTATTAGCAGAAGACATGATCCTATACATAGAAGACCCTAAAGATTCCACAAGAAAGCTGCTGGAGCTAACAGAAGAATTTAGCAACATTGCAGCATGCAAGATCAACACACAAAAATCAGTTGAGTTCCTCTACACTAACAAAAACTACTCTGAAAAAGAAATCAAGAAAACAATACCATTTACAATAGCCCCCAAGTCGATACAAATACCTAGGAATTAACCTAACCAGGGACATAAAAGACTTATACAATGAAAATTATAAAATACTACAAGAAACAAAAAGGGACCTACAAAAATGGAAAGATATCCTGTGCTCATCTATTGGAAGACTTAATATAGTGAAAATGTCAATCCTACCTGAAGCGATCTACAGATTCAATACAATCCCAATACAAATGCCAGTAACATTCTTTACTTAAAGAGAAAAACCATTGACCAACTTCATACGGAAAGGAAAGAAACCCTGAATAGCCAAAGCAATATTGAAGAAAAAGAACAAAGGAGGAGGATTAACACTTCTCGATATTAAAACATACTACACAGCCACTGTAATCAAAACAACCTGGTATAGATTTAACAATGGGCACATAGATCAGTGGAATAGTATTGAGAACCCAGAATTAAACCCAGCCATCTATGGACAACCGATTTTTGACAAGGGGTCACAGTCCATTCAGTGAGGCAGAAACAGTCTCTTGAACAAATGTGTACTGGCAAAACTGGATATCCACCTGCAAAAAATGAAACAGGACCCATACCTCACACCATACACAAAAACTAACACAAAATAGATCAACGACCTAAATGTTAAATCTAAAACCATAAATTCCTGGAAGACAACACAGGAACAAAACTATGGGACCTAATCTTTTCTTCTTCTTTTTCTTCTTTTTATCCCCACAATGTGACAGCACACTCCCCCTTTTCACCTCGGGTTCCCTGTGTCCATTTGACCAGTTCCTGTCTCTTCCTGCCTTCTAATCCTGCTTTTGGACAGGAGCTGCCCATTTGGTCTTGTATATTTGAATGAACTAAGAAGCACCTTCCTCAAGTGTATTAGTTTTTGTTTTATAGTCCTGTCTAATCTTTGTCTGAAGAGTGGGTTTCAGGAATGGTTTCAGTTCTGGGTTAACAGAAGGTCTGGGGGCCATAGTTTTGGGGGTTCCTCCAGTGTCTGTCAGACTATTAAGGGAACTAATCCTTTGTAAAAAATGTATAACAAACATGGCAACAAATGCGTGAATAGAAAAAGATAAAAATAGATAAATGGGACCTCTTAAAAATTAAAAATGTATGCTCATCAAAAGACTTTATTAAAAGAGTAAATAGAATCGCAGCATTGTTCACATTAGCAAAAAGATGGAAACACCCTAAATGCCCATCTACAGATGCATGGATAAACAAACTATGGTACGTACACTCAATGGAGTATTATGCAATGAAAAGAACACTAACGAATCTGCGAAGCATCTCATAACATGGATGAATCTGGAGGACATTATGCTGAGTGAAATAAGTCAATCACAAAAGGACAAGTATTGTATGAGACCACTACTATAAAAACTCATGAAAAGGTTTACCCAGAAAAAGAAACAATCTTTGATTGTTATGAGGGAGGGGAGGAATGGGCAGAAAAACACTAAACAGACAATAGATAAGTGGTAACTTTGGTGAAGGGTAAGACAGTACACAATACTGGGGAAGCCAGCACAACTGGTCCAAGGCAAGGTCATGGAAGCTCCACAGGCACATCCAAACTCCCTGAGGGCCCCAACTGCTGGGTTGATGGCTGTGGGGACCATGGTATTGGGGAGCATCTAGCTCAACTGGCATAACATAGTTTATAAAGACAATGTTCTACATTTCACCTCGGTGAGTAGCGTATGGGGTCTTAAAGCCTGTAAGAAGCCATCTAAGATACTCCATGGGTCTCATCCCTTTGGGAGCAAGGGAGAATGAAGAAAACAAGACACAAGGGAAAGATTAGTCCAAAGGACAAATGGACCGCAACTACCACGGCCTCCACCAAACTGAATCCAGTACAACTAGATGGTGCCCGGCAACCACCACTGACTGCTCTGACAGGGATCACAGTAGAGGGTCCTGGACAGAGCTGGAGAAAAATGTAGAACAAAACTCTAACTCATAAAAAAAGACCAGACTTACTAGCCTGACAGAGACTGGAGAAACCCTGAGAGTAAGGCCCCCTGGAAAACCTTTTAGCTCAGTAAAGAACTCACTCTCGAGATTCACCCTTCAGCCAAAGATTAGACAGGCCCATAAAACAAAATGAGACTAAAGGGGCACAACAGCCCATGGACAAGGACTAGAAGGCAGGAGGGGACAGGAAAGCTGGTAATAGGGAACCCAAGGTTGAGAAGGGAGAGTGTTGACATGTCGTGGCATTGTTAACCAATGTCATAAGACAATATGTGTACTGTTTGATGAGAAACTAGTTTGTTCTGTAAACCTTCACCTAAAGTAAAAAAAAAAAAAAAGAGTAAATAGACAACCTAAAGACTGGGAGAAAATTCTCAGAAAGGATTTATTCAATAAGGGTCTAATCTCTAAAATCTAGAGAAAGCTGCAAAAACTCAACAATAAAAAGACAAACAACCCAATCACAAATGGGCAAAGGACATGAACAAAACCTTCACCTAAAAGGACAATCAAGCAGCCAGCAAACATATGAAAAGATGTTCATGATCATTAGCCATTAGAGAGATGCTGGGATATAGGACAAAGAATGCAGCATCAGGATTGGAGGAAGACTCGTTAACAAACTGCAGTATGTATATCATACAATCTTGCTTGCAGAAAGTAAAAAGGATTTGAAGCACTTACTGATGAAGAGCAAAGACCACAGCCTTCAGTATGGTGGTGCAGTGGTTAAGAGCTTGGCTGCAAACCAAAAAGTCAGCAGTTAGAATTCACCAGCCACTGTTTCGAAACCCTATGAGGTAGTCTACTCTGTCCTATAAGGCCGCTATAAGTCGGAATTGACGGCATCGGGTTTGATTTTTTTTGGGGGGGTTTTATGTGCCAAATATTGCATGTGACTTACTAATACTAAAAAAAATTCACTGTTTATCTGAACTTCACATCTCACTGGTGTTCTGTAATTTTATTTGCTAAATCTGGAAAACCTAACCGCATGGTAAAATAAAATGAAAATTCACATGAAAAATGTATTTTCCTAAAATAGTGAAGAGATTCGTATAGTTTTACAGATTTGAAAATCTCTTTATCTGGACTAATAGAAGCCTGCTGGAATTTTATATTTGCTTCTGCACTTAACCTATTGACATCTACACATAATGTACCTTTGGGAATTTCCACTGTATACTCGTGGGAGAATGAGAGTGAAAACATAACTAACATTATTATGGAAATAGTTTGGACCTTACAGAACCCCTGGCTTACCTAGAAGAATAACTACCACAATTAACCTTTTAGTAAAGCAGTAAAATGGAACATTTTTAGACATAATACCATTATTTTCTTTGAACAAATTTCACTACAGATATATTAAACTCAGGTTGATAATATTTGCTTCATTATAAGAAGGATTTCATAAAATCAATAGAATGTCACAAGGCCAAAAACTAAAGTAGCTCAAACTATACTGGTCTAAATTTCCTTGAACAAAAACGTGGGTGGTTCTGAGAAGAGCCTTTGTTTTGGTTTGATGCCAGGATCCTCCTGAGGCAGCTCATTTGTACCTGTTGTACCTAGTAAAAGCCTTGGTGCCCTCGGACACGGCACGCTTGCCAAACTTCCCGGGCAGCATCAGGCTCATGGTGATCTGGCCCGCCCTAGAGGTGATGGTTGAGTGACTATTGTAAAAGGACAGGCAGGAGGTCTTGTCTGAGATGTGCTTGAAAATGTCGTCAAGGAAAAAAAAAAAAAGACATGGGGCGCATGGTCTTCAAAGAAATCTCCATGTTAGAATGAACCTGCTTTAGAATCTCGTAGACATGATGGAGTAATGTTCTCTGCGGTAGCATCTCTTTTGCTTTTTTTCTTTCTGTGTTTTAGAGGAGTCTTTTTTGGAAGTCTTCTTGATAAACATAGAAGATTTACTAGAAGGTTACCTTGGAAAAAAACAGAATGGCTTCTGATGACAGGGTGGGGCACGTTTATAGGCTGTGTATTCAAATGAGATCTTGGGTGAAAATATCTGGTTGGATAAAATGCAATGTAGGCAAGTCTGTCAACAACTCACACCTTGTTATATGTGATTGAACAGAACTCCTACTTGGCATGAGCCAGTTAGAAGGCAAGAATCCTAGAATCTTCCTGTGGTCTCCACCAAAAGCACTTTGAAGACACCCACATTGTAGAGGTGACAGCTTCAGCTCTTGAGAGATTCTAACCTTCATAACAGAAGTCCATAATGTCAGAGGAATTATGCTGGACACATTTGAGCCTTTGTTCTCCATCCCAGAATCCACTGTTGTCTGGGTCCTGGGCCACTCTGGCTTGACGAGGAACTGCCTGACTTGAGGGAACAGAGTGCTCCTGGAAAACAAAGGACCTGCTTAATCCGCAATTCCCTTGAGTTCTAATAAAACACCTCAGTGTATTGGAAAAAGGAGAAATGGCAAAACCAAGTCTCCAGACACACAACGCAAATGAAAATAGGGATTTTTATAAAGATGCAAAACATCCTTAAACATTTATCATGTTTAAAAGTGTTTCTTCTTTTTCTTAGGTGCAGTTGAGTCGGTTCTGACCCATACTGACCTGATGTACAACAGAAAGAAACACTGCCCAGTCCTGCGCTATCCTAACAATCATTGTTATGTTTGGGCTCATTGTTGCAGCCACTGTGTCAGTGCATCTCGTTGAGGGTCTTCTTCTTTTTCGCTGACCCTCTACTCGACCAAGCATGGTGTCCTTCTCCAGGGACTGGTCCCTCCTGATAACATGTCCAAAGCACACGAAACGAAGTCTCGCCATCCTTGCTTCTAAGGAGCATTCTGGCTGTACTTTTTCCAAGACAGAACAATATTTAAATCCTAAGAAATACCCTAAACTGTAATATTGGTGAATAAATATGAGAGCTGTTGGCTGACAAAAAATTAAATAACAACTTTAAGAAACCTTGTTAGGTAGAAAAAGAGAATAACATTTATAGGAAATATTTTAAAATTAAAGGGATATCTCTTTTTAAATATATGATAATATCTTAGAAATTACTGATAAAATGTGTGCATTTGTGGAAGAAATTAGCTACATAAATTAGCCCCTACCCCAAATCCCTTAAGGACTAAGAAGAATGGAAAAAATTGAGGCCATCAATAAGCTACCATTCCAAATAGCCAGGTTTCCAGAGATGCTCTCTGTCAGATCATTAAGGTATTTCTGTTGTTGTTAGTTATTAGTTGCCATGGAGTTGGCTCCAACTCATGGTGACCCAGTGTATTTAACATTATCACCATTAGAAATATCATTCTATAGCACAAAAATAGCACTGAAGGTCATATATAATGTGTATGTATATATATATATATATATGTATATATATGTATATATGTGTATATATATATGTAACCAAACCTGTTGCTGTCGAGTCGATTACGACTCAGTGACCCTATAGGACAGAGTAGGACTGCCCCATAGGGTTTCCAAGGAGCGGCTAGTGGATTCGAACAGGCAACCACTGTGCCACCAGGGCCGCAAAAACTGAAAAAGGTGACCTACTTCCATGTAATTGGTTTGCTTTTCTGCCATTCCAACACTCCCTTCTCCTGAGTTCCAGACCTGGAATACTCTCATTCTCATTCCCCAAAAACTGTCAGAGGGAGCAAGATGGATGTCAGTGCCCACACTCCACACTAAGCAAGCTCAATCCAAGGAGCCCCTGAGTCCTTGGGACCCAGGGGAAAGGCAGATCAGTTAGTGGGGAGAGCAGTGGGAAATTTAGGTAACTTATAACCCACACCTCAGCCCTTTTGCATAGCTCTGACATGTTACCTTCCTCTGATGGGATTTCCCCATGGGTTGGAGGTGGATATGGAATTAATGCTGAGGCAACACTTGGATGATGTCAAACATGATTCCTTCCATACATATGAACTAGGAGAGCTGGCCTCTCTTTTGACATACACAAATGTGTCTACACAGTTTCCTCAAAGATAGGATATTGTTTTTGTGGATCTCCACTTGCTTATCCCCCAAGCCCAATCCTCTGTCCAAATTGTTCCTTCTGGCGTTTTGGCTGTGTCTTTTCTAGAATTAAGAATGCCATTGCATATGGCTAACTAGGCCCCTTAAAATTCTACTGAAGAGTCAAAACGTTCCAATTTTCTACTACCGCATGACAAACTACCCCCAAACCTAGTGGCTAAAACAACAACCATTTTATTAAATGTCACAGTTTTGTGGGTCAGGAATTCAGGCAGCAATTGCTTTGGTGATTCTTCTGCTCCACACGATGTAAACTAAGGTCACTTAGTGGTACTCATGGGAAGTTTGGGCTGTTCTGGAGGGTTCAGGACAACTTCCATGACCCCTGGCGGGGTTGGTTGGAGGGCTGGTTTCAGCTGGGCCCTGTTCCCCTTCATAGCGTCTCAGAGCCTCTCCATGCGGTCCCTCCACCAGGATAAGCAGACTTCTTACATGATGGCTCAGGGCTCTCACACGGCAACACAGAAACCACAAGTCTCTTCAAGATTAGTTCTGGAATTGGCATAATGCCTCTTCAGCCATCCTCCATTGGTCAAAGCAGTCACAGGCCAGCCCAGATTCTAGAGGACAGGGAAGCACACATGACATATCAGTCGGAGGAGTTTTCAAGAATGATTAGTCTTCCTTAATCTGCCACACAGGCCATCACAACAAACCTTTCTTGAGACTCCACTGGTGGCAGACACAGGGTATGCCCATGCCAACAAGTCGTTTCTTCTCTTAGCCAGAGTAGTAGGATTCTGGACTGGTTTTAGGCTTGTCTTATCACTAGGAGAGTGGCCCATCCCATTTAGTTAGTCCCTACACCCTATGCCAGAGCCATCACTTTGAAATGGCATGAAATCCTTAATCAACAACAACAACAAAGAACTTTTAAAACTATTTTAGTAATATTCCAGAATAATGTAAATAAAAGTTCTTATGAGGATCTTCTTGGTCCTGAATCCTGACTAATAATGATAATACTAGTATTTCACTGTGAGACAAACATTATCCAGCTCTTCATATTAGTAAGGAGTCCCTGGGTGGTGCAGTTAAGTGTTCGTCTGCTAACCAAAAGGTCAGAAGTTTGAATCCACACAGTTCAAGTTCATCCAGAGACCTGGCAATCTATTTCCAAAAAATCAGTTGACTCCACAGCAATTTTTTTTCATATTAGCAAAGGAATTTGAGGCAACTACAGAGATTAACCTAAGATTTTCTGTTTTCATTTTAATGTCATTAAAGTGAACCATATTTATGTTTTACTAATCACTGAACCATCTCGTATTCTTGAATGAATTCCAATTTGTAGCATCAGATTAGGTTGGTAATAATTCATGTAGGATATTTCTATCCCCATATATAAATATTACTGCTCAGACTCTTCTAGCATGCTCTCTCCAATAGATTTTATCATGTCATATTTTCTTTACATAAAATGAGATTTTTCTTCTCTATAGTATGGCACCTTTTCATTAGCAGTACAAATACCTGTTCCTTAATGGTCTGACAGGAAATACCCTCAGAAGCCTGGCTAATTGGGATGGTAGCTCTTCTATGGCCTCAATTACTTCCATTATTCTTAGTCATTAAATCTTTGTCAGGGTAGGAGGGTGAGTTTAATTTCTGTAACTTATTTTTTTATGCGTTTTATCAATTGTATTATCATAGATCCCTGAAAGGGGTACTTTTCATTTAAACGTGTTTCCTATATTATTCCCCTTTTCTCCCTAAGGTGGTTTCTCAGAGGTGTAATTTAATAATATAGTTTTTCAGCTCACAGTACTCATATTTATTTACTAATTTTATAGTTTGGGGTTTTTTTTTCTTTAGCTACATATTGTCAAGAATACAATTTTAAACTTGGTAAAGCCATGGAATCTGTCATGGACCCACTTTCAAGCCACCACCACAGTTGGAAGTTGTGAAAGTGATCAGAAGTGAATCAAATTTGGTACACAAGCACAACCTGAGGTAACATTAGAGGGTCACTGCTCAGAGAAACCAGGGCTTCCAACCCGTTTGTTCCAGTTTGACCCCTGCTGAGAATTTGCCTTTGTGGAAATTCAAATTCTCAGCAGGGGGTTGAATCAGAGGAACCCATTTTAAGCCCTTGGAGGAACACAGGACAGAATCAGCAGGCCTGGAATCCAGCTACGGTTTTGTGTAAATTCATGTTTATATAAAACACATGCATCAAGGCCTTAGTATTAAATGGTTGATCGTTATTGTGGTACAACAGAAGACCAAGCCAACATCGTATTTTTTAACAGCTTTGTTGTTATGTGGTTAGATGCAGTCAAGTTGGTTCCCACTCATAGGGACCCCATGCACAACAGAATGAAACATTGCCCAGTCTTGTGCCATCCCACGATCACCATTAGGTTTGAGCCTATTGTTGCAGCCATTGTGTGAATCCATCTCATTGAAGAAGCCCTGCTGGAGACAGCCTTATTGTAGTATAAATTACAGGCCATATAAGTCACTTATTTTAAGGTTATAATTTAATCACATTTAATAAATCTATAGAGTTGTGCGATCATCACCATAATCTAGTTTTACATATTTCTATCACCCCAAAAAGTTCCAACATGCTCATTTACAGTTAATACCCACAGGCACATGCTTTTTGTCTCTGTAGATTTGCCTATTCTGGACATTTCACATAATGAGGATCATATAATATGTGGACTTTTATTTTTGGCTTCTTTCACTTAGCATAATTTTTCAAGATCCAACCATATGTTGGTATTTCAGTCTTTTTATAGCTGAATAACATTCGGCGTTACTTTCTTCACTGCTCTGCGGCCTTTCTCACATGACTCCCCTTTGGGGAGTCTAACTTGGAACTGCCTTTCTGGGTGTCTGTATGGCAATACTTATCCAAAAGCTACATAGGTGCTCACCCTTTGCAGCAACAATTCTCCTTTTAGAAATGCATCTTCTGGACATAGTTAAGGGTGTTCATAATGATTTGGTCGTAAGGACTACCTTGACTTCTGGGCCTGAAGGGAGACCAACTGGGAAGCAAAGCCATGAAGGGGCAGAAGGAAGCAGAGGGAAGTGTTGTTGTCAGCACACTCACACACACACACACACACACACACACACACACACACACACACACACACACTCATACACTCCTCAGGTTCTGTTATCACAACACCAGAATTCTCCCAAGACGATTTGCTGGGGCCAAGAGGACACATGCAGCCCACCAGTGCAGATGGCCCTGTGAAATGCGCCCAGAACTGCACCCTTTAGCAGTGTACAGAAACTGAAAGGATGCCATCCACAGACTGTTTTCAACAGAGAATATCTGAAACGCTCTAAAGCCCAAACAACATAGAGCTGAAAAACTGATGAGGCCACATGCATAGGATGGAATTGCAGTCAGGCATTAAAGACGAGTTGTTCTGAAAACAATGAGGAGAGATGACTTGTTGCCTGTCAGGTTAGCAACACTTCACATTATTTCCCGTGTTTGGAGAAACAGGCACTTTCATACAGCGTTGTTAGGAATATGAATTAGTTATAGTATTTTGAATGTTATATATTAAGATAAAATTTTATAGACGTTACGGTTTGGAAAGAACACTATAAAGAACTTATAAAGAAATGCTTACAAAGATGTTTGCGAATATGTGAGCAAGGATGTTAAGTATATTATTGTTTGTAACAGAAAAACTGATACAGGAAGGAAATTTTCATTATGAGGGTACTGGTGAAAAAAACTTTTGGGTATCAACACGGTATACAGCAGGTTGACGTAAAAACAAAAAAGCCTGAAATGTTGTTGTAAAGTAATTAAAAATGTTATCACGGAAATGTATTTACATGGAAAGATGGCCATAATAAATGCAAAAGCATGTTACAAAGGTGATAAGTGGCATAAATCCATTTCTGCTTATATAGGTATCTAGCTATTTAGCCCGAGGTCTCAAAGCACAAAAAATAAAAATGATCTTTTTCTTCCACTCACATAGAGCTTTCTTTTCAGCATAGAAAGAGAATGAACTTTCTGTCTGGAAGCCGTCAGTATCCCTGTATCCTGGGTATGGCCCCTTTGCCACCCAGCCTTCCAGAGAGCTGTCTCTGGTGAGTTTGGGCCAGGGCCCCTCCCTCCCACCTTCCTGCTCTGCTAAGTTCAAGCTGCAGTTCAGACTTCTGTCACGAGCTGGCAGATGAGGTATCTCCATTACCAAACTTCTCTACAGGTAAACCAAAACCAAACCCATTGAACTGGAGTCGATTCTGACTCCTAGCGACCCTATAGGACAGAGAAGAACTACCCGATACGGTTCCAAGGAGTGGCTGATGGATTCCACCGCCTATCTTTTGGTTAGTAGCGGTAGCTGGCCATATAGCTCTTAACCACTGAGCAAAAGCCACAGTATCCTCCCTTAAAACCCAGGTTATGAACCTACGCACTGAATGATTCTACTTATGTCTTACAATGGTAAAGGCATGAAATAAAACTATAGAAACATGCTCAGGGCACTCAGAGGCTGAAACACCAACCAGGTTGCTCTAGAGCGCCTTGGTGTGCCAGAAGGCGGCACAGTACAGCGCAGGGCAGGCGGCCGGGAAGTGACTGAGAGGACGGGGCGGGGGACAGGGGTGTGTGTTGGGGGTGGGGGGTGGGGTGGCGCGGGGTCCAGATCTGGGCAGCTGTGTTTATAGTGGCCTGGAGAAGAGTGACAGAGAGGGAGTGGAAGAGTGGGAAGCCTTTGCAGGGCTAGGGTAATGAAAGGTGAGTCCCTGCTCTCTTGGAGGGGCCCTCTCTACAGCGTGGACAGGTTAGCGGACACTGATGAGGAAAGAGATAAATCTATCAGTGAATAAGATGGAGATTTGAGGTCAACATGAATGGAACTGCTTTAATAAACGTATAAATTTTTCAAACAGAAGTGGTATAATAGCTAATAAGCCGTTTCCTGACGTTTGTTTCACTGTGCAAAATGCGCTTTTCATTTAAAAAAGAAACTAAATGAATGCCACCTGGTGGCCAGAGCAAGGATTGCAACTCTGAAAGTCTCAGACCAGGGGCCTCAGGAAGGGGGACGGACAGAGGGATGGAGGTTGGAATCTTGGCTTAATAGTCTCAGTCAGAGATTTCTGGAATTTTTCAGCCACTGGTAGCAATCCCTTTGTATCCATCATTTTCTGGGATATTCAAACCTGAGACGGGAAGTGAACTGTCTGAACTGAAGTTAAAGCTGCACCCGTGAGTGGTGAGTATTTGGGGTGAGAGAGCTAGAGGAGACATAGAAACACGCGCGCACACACACACAGTCAAAGCAATAACTTTTTTATTGTGCTTTAAGTGAAAGTTTACAGCTCAAGTTAGTTTCTCATACAAAAATTTATACACACGTTGTTATGTGACCCTAGTTGCTATCCCTACAATGTGACAGCACACTTCTCCTTTCCACCCCTGATTTCCCATGTCCATTCAACCAGCTCCTATCTGTTTCTGCCTTCTCATCTCGGCCTCCGCACAGAAGCTGCCCATTTAGTCTCGTGCGTCTACTTGAATTAAGAAGCACGCTCTTCACGATTGTCATTTTATGTCTTATAGTCCAGTCTAATCTTTGTCTGAAGAGTTGGCTTTAGGAATGGTTTCAGTTCTAGGCTAACAGAGGGTCTGGGGGCCATGTCTTCTGGGATTCCTCCAGTCTCAGTCAGACCATTAAGTCTGGCCTTTTTACTAAAATTTGAATTCTGTACCCCACTTTTCTCCTGCTCCATCAGGGACTCTCTGTTGTGTTCCGTGTCAGGGCGGTCATTGGTGGTAGCCAGGCACCATCTAGTTCTTCTGGTCTCAGGCTGATGGAGACTCTGGTTTATGTGGCCCTTTGTGTCTCTTGGGCTAATATTTTCCTTGTGTCTTTGGTGTTCTTTATTCTCCTTTGCTCCAGGTGGGTTGGGACCAATCGATGTGTCTTAGATGGCCACTCAACAGCTTTTAAAAGCCCAGACACCACTCACCAAAGTGAGATGCAGAACGTTTGCTTAATAAACTTTGTTATGCCAATTGACCTAGATGTCCCCTGAAACCATGGTCCCCAGATCCCCGACCCTGCTACTTTGTCCCTCGAAGTGTTTGGTTGAGCCCAGGAAACTTCCTAGCTTTTGGTTTAGTCCAGTTATGCTGACTTTCCCTGTATTGTCTATTGACCTTCCCTTTACCTAAGATAATTCTACTATCTAGTTAGTGAATTCCCCTCTCCCTCCCTCCCCACCCTCGTAACCATCGAAGAATGTTTTCTTCTGTTTAAACCTTTTCTTCAGTTCTTGTAATAGTGGTCTAATACAATATTTGTCCTTTTGTGACTGACAACTTCACTCAGCATAATGCCTTCCAGATTCATCCATGTTATGTTTCACAGATTCATCATTGTTCTTTATCATTGCATAGTATTCCATTGTGTGGATATACCATAATTTGTTTATTCATTCGTCCGTTGATGGGCACCTAGGCTGTTTCCATCTTTTTCCTATAGTGAACAGTGCTGCAATGAACATGAGTGTGCATATATCTATTCGTGTGATGGCTCTTATTTCTTTAGGATATATTCCAAGGAGTGGGATTGCTGGATCCTATGGTACTTCTATTTCTAGCTTTTTTTAAAGTTTTATTTTATTGTTGTACGTTAAGTGAAAGTTTACAATTCAGGTTAGTCTCTCATGCAAAAATTTATACATACATTGTTATGTGACCCTAATTGTTCTCCCTATACTGTGAGAGCACACTCCTCCCCTTTCTACCCCTGATTTTCCGTGTCCATTCAACCAGCTCCTAACCCTCTCTGCCTTCTCATCTCACCTCCGGACAGGAGCTGCCCATTTAGTCTTACGTATCTACTTGAGCTAAGAAGCATACTCTTCACGACTATCATTTTATGTCCCATAGTCCAGTCTAATCTTTGACTGAAGAGTTGACTTTGGGAATGGTTTTAGTGCTGTGTTAACAGAGTCAGGGCGCCTTGCTCTCTGGGGTTCCTCCAGTCTCAGTGAGACCATTAAGTCTGGTCTTTTCACTAGAATTTGAGTTCTGCACCCTGCTTTTCTCTTGCTGCAACAGGGATTCTCTGTTGTGTTACCCAACGGGGCGGTCATTGGTGGTAGCCGGACACCATCTAGTTCTTCTGGTCTCAGGCTGTTGCAGTCTCTGGTTTACATGGCCCTTTCTGTCTCTTGGGCTAATGGTTTCCTTGTGACTTTGCTGTTCTTCATTCTCCTTTACTCCAGGCGGATTGGGACCAATTGATACACCTTAGATGGCCACTCGTTAGCTTTTAAGACCCCAGACGCCACTCACCAAAGTCAGATGCAGAACATTTTCTTAATCAACTTTGTTATGCCAATTGACCTAGATGTCCCCCGAAAGCATGGTCCCCAGAACTCCGCCCCTGCTACTCTGTCCCTTGAAGTGCTTGGTTGTATTCAGGACACTACTTAGCTTTGGTTTAATCCAGTTGTGCTGACTTCCCCTGTAGCGTGTGCTGTCCTTCCCCTTACCTAGGATAATTCTTGTCTACTATCTAGTTGGTGACTAACACTCTCCCTCCCTCCCCACCCTCATAACCATCAAAGAATGTTTTCTTCTGTGTTAAAACCTTTTCTTGAATTCTTATATTAGTGATCTGATACAATATTTGTCCTTTTGTGACTGACTAAATTCACTCAGCATAATGCCTTCCAGATTCCTCCATGTCATAAGATGTTTCACGGATTCATCTTTGTTCTTTATAGTTGCAAAGTATTCCATTGTGTGAATATACCATAATTTATTTATCCATTCGTCCGTTGATGGGCATCTAGATGGTTTCCATCTTTTTGCTATCATGAACAGTGCTGCAATGAACATGGGTGTGCATATATCTATTCTTGTGATGACTCTTATTTCTCTAGGATATATTCCAAGGAGCGGGATAGCTGGATCGTATGGTACTTCTATTTCTAGCTTTTTAAGGAAGCTCCAAATCGATTTCCAAAGTGGTTGTACCATTTCACATTCCCACCAACAGTGTATAAGTGTTCCAGTCTCTTCAGAACCTCTCCAACGTTTATTATTTTGTGATTTTTGGATTAATGCTAGCTTTGTTGGGGTGAGATGGTATCTCATCGTAGTTTCGATTTACATTTCTCTAGTGGTTAATGATCATGACCATTTCTTCATGTGTCTGTTAGCCGCCTGAATGTCTTCTTTGGTGAAGTGCATGTTCATATCCTTTGCCCATTTTTTAATTGGATTATTTGTCTTTTTGTTGTTGAGGTTTTGCAGTATCTTGTAGATTGTAGTGAATAGAAGCTGATCAGATTTGTCATACCCCAATTTTTTTCCCCAGTCTGTAGGTTGTTTTTTCACTCTTTCAGTGAAGTCTTTGGATGAGCATAAGTGTTTGATTTTTAGGAACTCCCGGTTATCCAGTCTCTCTTCTGGTGTTTGCGAATTGTTACTTATGGTTCCTATTCATTCATGCCATGTATTGGGGCTCCTAGCGTTGTCCCTAATTTTTTTCCATGAGCTTTATCATTTTCAATTTTATATTTAGGTCTTTGATCCATTTTGAGTTAGTTTTAGTGAGGTATGAGACTTATTTCAGTTTTTTCCAGATGGATATCCGGTTATGCCAGCACCATTTGTTAAAGAGACTGTCTTTTCCCCAATTAACAGACTTTGGGCCTTTGACAAATATCAGCTGCTCACAGGTGGATGAATTCACGTCTGGATTCTCAATTCTGCTCCATTGGTTCATGTATCTGTTGTTGTACCAGTACCAGGCTGTTTTGACTGCCATGGCGGTATAATAGGTTCTAAAATCAGGTAGTGTGAGGCCTCACTTTGTTCTTCTTCTTGAGTAATGCTTCACTTCTCCAGAGCCTCTTCCCTTGCCGTATTAAGTTGGTGATTTGTTTCTTCATCTCATTAAAAAATGCCATTGGAATTTGGATCAGGAGTGCATTGTATCTTTAGACCACTTTGAGTAGAGTTGACATTTTCACAATGTCACATCTTCCTATCCATGAGCAAGCTATGTTTTTCCACTTATGCAGGTCTTTTTTGGTTTCTTGCAGTAGTGTCTTGTAGTTTTCAGTGTATAGATCTTTTACGTCTCTAGTTAGATTTATTCCTAAGCATTTTATCTTCTTGGTGGCTATTAGAAATGGTATTGATTTGATTTCCTCTTGGAAGTTCTCTTTGTTGGTGTAGAGGAATCCAATTGATTTTTGTATGTTTATCTTGTATCCTGAAATTTTGCTGAAATCTTCTATTAGTTCCAGTAGTTTTCTTGTGGATTCTTTGGGGTTTTCTAAGTATAAGATCATATCATCTGCAAATAGGGATACTTTAACTTCTTCCTTACCAGTTTGGATGCTCTTTATTTCTTTTTCTAGCCTAATTGCTCTGGCTAGGACCTCCAGCACAACGTTGAATAAGAGTGGTGATAAAGGGCGTCCTTGTCTGGTTCCATTCTCAAGGGGAATGCTTTCAGACTCTCTCCTTTTACGATGATGTTGGCTGCTGGCTTTGTATAAATGCCCTTTATTCTGTTGAGGAATTTCCCTTCTATTCTTATTTTGCTGAGTGTTTTTACCATGAATGGGTGTTGGACTTTGTCAAATGTCTCTTCTGCATCAGTTGATAAGATCGTGTGGTTCTTGGCTTTTGTTTTATTTATGTGATGGATTACAGTGATTGTTTTACTAATGTTGAACCATCCCTGCATACCTGGTATGAATCCCACTTGGTCATGGTGAATTATTTTTTTGATATATCTATTGGCTAGAATTTTGTTGAGGATTTTTACATCTATGTTCATGAGGAATATTGGTGTGTAATTTTTTTTTTTGTGGTGTCTTTACCTGGTTATGTTACCAGGGTTATGCTGGCTTCATAGAATGAGTTTGGGAGTATTCCATCCTTTTCTGTGCTCTGAAATACCTTTACTAGAAATGGTGTTAACTCTTCTCTGAAAGTTTGGTAGAATTCTCCAGTGAAGCCATCAGGGCCCGGGCTTTTTTTCATTGGGAGTTTTTAAATTACCTTTTCAATCTCTTCTTTTGTTATAGGTTTATTTAGATGTTCTACCTCTGTTTGTGTTAGTTTAGGTAGGCAGTGTGTTTCTAGAAATTTGTCCATTTCCTCTAGGTTTTCAAATTTGTTGGAGTCCAATTTTTCATAGCATTCTTTTATGATTCTTTTAATTTTAGTTGGGTCTGTTGTGATATCACATATCTCATTTCTTATTTGGGTTATTTGCTTCCCCTCGAGTTTTTCTTTTGTTGTTTTGGCCAAAGGTTTATCGATTTTATTGAGCTTTTCAACGAACCAACTTTTAGTCCTGTTAACTCTTTCAATTATTTTTCTGTTTTGTATTTCATTTAATTCTGCTCTAATTTTTATTATTTCCTTTCTTCTGGTGCCCAAGGGCTTCTTCTGCTGCTCTCTTTCTATTTATTTGAGTTGTAGGGTTAATGTGTTGATTTTGGCCCTTTCTTCCTTTCGGAAGTGTGCATTTACTGCTATAAATTGACGACCGAGCGCTGCTTTTGCTGTGTCCCAAAGATTCTGGTAGGTTGTGTTTTCATTCCCATTTGATTCTGTGAATTTCTTTATGCCATCCATAATTTCTTCTATAACCCAGTAGTTTTTGAGCAAGGTGTTGTTCAGTTTCCGTGTATTTGATTTTTTTTCCCTTGCTTTTCTGTTATTGATTTCTACTTTTATGGCTTTATGGTCAGAAAAGATGCTTCATAATATCTCTATGCTTTGGATTATGTTAAGGCTTGCTTTGTGGCCTAATATGCAGTCTATTCTGGAGAATGTTCCATGTGCACTGGAAAATAAAGTATACTTGGCTGCTGTTGGTGGAGTGTTCTGTGTATATCTATGAGATCAAGTTGGTTGATTGTGGCATTTAGATCTTCCATGTCTTTATTGAGCTTCTTTCTGGATGTTCTGTCCTTCACCAAAAGTGGTGTGTTGAAGTCTCCTACTATTATTGTGGAGCTGTCTATTTCTCTTTTCAATGCTGCTAGAGTTTGCTTTATGTATTTTGGAGCCCTGTAATTGGGTGGATAAATATTCCTTATGGTTATGTCCTCCTGGGCTATTGTCCCTTTAATCATTATATAGTGTCCTGCCTTATCCTTTGTGATGGATTTTGCTTTAAAGTCTATTTTGTCAGAGATTAATATTGCCACTCCTGCTCTTTTTTGACTGATGTTTGCTTGATATATTTTTTCCATCCTTTGATTTTTAGTTTGTTTGTATCTTTAAGTCTAAAGTGTGTCTCTTGCAGGAAGCATATAGACAGATCGTGGTTTTTTATCCATTCCGCCACTCTGTGTCTTTATTGGTGCATTTAGTCCATTTACGTTCAGTGTAATTATTGATAGGTATGAGTTTAGTGCTGCTATTTTAATGTCTTTTTCGTATTGTTGACAGTTTCTTTGTTCCACTTAATTTTCTGTGCTGAGTCATTTTTCTTTACGTATTTTCTTTTCATCTGTTTCGTCACTGTTGATTTTGTATTTGCTGAGTTTTATGTTTTTCTTCTTTTTTATTTTGATGTGTAGGATTGTTAGTTTCCTTTGCAGTTACCTTAATATTTACCTCTATTTCTCTAAGATTAAACCAATCTTTTATTTCTTGATATCACCTTGACTTCCTCTCCATATGAAAGATCTGTGACTACATTATTTAGTCTCTCTTTTTTGTTTTAATGTTATAATCTTTTACATACTGACTGTGGGGATATATGCCATTTAAACATGGCTGCACTATTGACAACTGCAGCCCCCACAGGCCTCTATGCTGCACAGCATGTTGAGACTTGTCAGGATTTGTTTTCCCAAACCTATTGTCCCTTTACTGATTAGCTTGTTTACCTGAATTCCTTCTCCCTTGCCCACACCCAAAGCCCATTGTTCTGTTAATTGCTTTATTGCTTGCTGTATTGACTATAAAATAAACTCCTGGGAGTGAAGCGGGGTTGGACTCCTCAGAGTGACCCTCCTGGCCCCACTTCTCTGTAAGAGTTGTGGAATTGGTTATTGCCTCCGCCGCCCTGACAGTCGCTGCTCGCTGTGACAGATAGTGCCCCGTGTGAGGGGCTGCGACAGATGCAGATGGTGCCCCATGTGAGGGATCTTCATCGGAGCTGCAAAGGCCCTCACACTCAAATCCCTTTAGGGGGTGAGTATCCGACGCGTCCTAATCAGGCTGGGGTGACAGCCCGAGAGCAGAGGAGCTTTCCGCGGAGCTTTCCCGAACGCTCTCAATTCAGGCTAGGTTTATAGCCCAAGAGCAACGAGGATTATCCGGTCGCTCTCAAATTAGGCTGGGTGTACAGCCCAAGAGCGACGAGGCTTTCTCGTGTGCGCTCTCAAGGGATTTTAGACTTCAGGCCAGGAGCTTTTGTTATCGTTCATTCTCTTCCTTTTCCTTTTTCATTTCTTCCCTCACTATGGGAAATTCCCTTTCCTCTGAGCAGCGTCAATATAAAACTCTGCTGCTAGGATTATTGAAAGCCTCTAAACTTAAGGTAGCAGAAGAGGCCCTTACCCAACTTCTACTTTTAATTGAATCTGCTTGTCCATGGTATCCCCTACGAGGAAACCTTGATGTAGAAGCTATAGGACAGAACTATGAGATGACCCCATGGGATTGGAACCTTTTCATGTGAACAGTTTTAACCCCTGCTCAATTTAGTGTATAGAGCCAAGAATATAAAGAACATTGTAACCTTTATGCCGTGGACAACCTCAATCATAATATTCCTATCAGCCTTGATATGCTCCTGGGTAGTGGAAATTACTCTACCCCCCAAGCCCAAAGCCAAATGAATAGACAAACTTTTAGTCAAGCATCAAATGCTGCCACTAAAGCATGGGGTAAGGTCCCTGATTCTAAAACACCTACAGGCTCCTTTGCCACTATCCGACAAACAGCAAAGGAGCCTTACATTGATTTTATAAACCGCCTTCAAAAGGCAATCTCCCTGCAGGTAGACAATCAACAAGAGGCTGAGGTTCTTTGTCTCCAGCTTGCTTACCAGAATGCTAACGCCTACTGCCGAGCCATTCTGACGCCCTTAAAGGCGCAGAATCTTAATTTAGCTGAAATGATTAGAACATGTCAAAATGTTGGCACAGAAACTCATAAGGCACAAGTATTAGCAGCAGCTCTCTGTCCATCCTCTGCCACCTGTTTTGGGTGTGGTAAACTTGGACATTTTAAAAAGGACTGTCATAGGTTAAAAAACAAAAATGCCAACACTAAACTTCCAAGCCGAAAGTGTCCCCACTGCAGTAACGGCTTTCATTGGTCTAATATATTCTAGGTTTCTTTATGCTACAGCCCTTTCTGGAGAACGTTCTACTCATGCCTGTCGTCATTTCACGCAAGCCATTGTAACTATGGGATGTCCCCAGGCCCTTAAAACTGATAATGGGCCTACATATACTTCTGCTAAGTTCCAACAATTTTGTGCCACTTGGAATATTCTTCATACCACTGGCATTCCTTATAACCCTCAAGGGCAGGCTATAATTGAACGTGCCCATCATACTCTCAAACAGCTCTTAAATAAACAAAAGGGGGGAGATGATGGGTCTAGAATATGTGATCAGAATGAAAGACTTGCCAAAGCTCTCTTTACTTTTAATTTTTTATCGGTTGCCAAAGATGGTGGTACCGCTGCAGAACGACATTTTATTCCCCCTGACACCCGACCTCGCCCACAGGTCCTCTATAAAGATCCTCAGAGTCCCTCTGTCTGACAAGGACCTGTAGAATTATTAACCTGGGGGCGAGGGTATGCGGCTGTTTTGTCTCCTACAGGCCCACTTTGGATTCCTGCTCGACTAGTAAAACCATATCATACCCCAGCAACAGATGCAACAAATAAACCCCCCTCCCCCCGCTGATCAACGGATCTCATTCCAGACCGACAGCTGATACCATCACACCTTCTGCAGATGAAGATGAATAAAACAATAAAACCCCGCAGTGCTGGTAACATGGGGAAACCTAATTTCCTTATAACTATACATGTCCTTCTCCTCTTTCCTTTCCAATTATCAACAATCTCTGCCCAGACCACTTATTGGGCTCATGTGCTTAGCCCTCCTGTCTTCCACCCAGTCACTTGGGAGGAGCCAGAGCCTCCCCTTTCTTCTAATGACACTAACGTTACTGGAGGACAATATTTGGCCTATTCCAAACCACTTATTAATTCCCCTGAGGAAGGCTGGTTTGTACTGTCTACAAATTGGACACTCCATGCTGCCGCCCTTCCTTTGTGTTTTACTACTCAGCCACGCACTGCTTCTGGGTGCGTGCCTATATTAGAACAATTGTATATGAATTATATTTACTATAATGACACCTATAAACAACCAGCCTACTCCAAACAATTTTTCGTTAAAGCCATAGGCATTAACGGCACGTTCAGTGCTTACAATACTCACTCACCTCCCTCCATCCCTGTATGCCAACACCCACACCTATCTCTTACAGACCCTATCGATAATACTTGGGTTATTTGTCGAACTACTATTCTTCACACTCTCTCCCTTTCAACATTTCACTAGAAAATTGGGGCCCTCAAGGTTTAATTTTATTACCAAATCGCTCTACTTAGCAGTGGGCAACCCCATACCATTATCAAGGACATTCTAAGTCCTGGAACCCTGGCCTAGCTGGACCCATTCTTCGCCTACGTTATTCAACTACTCATTTATCCCCATTAAAAATCCTTTCTTGGCGATTAGGTCTCCCTTTTTATGATAGGACTCTTCGTTCAGGAGCCTTTCAGAAGGGGACAGAGAATATCTTTAACAAATTACAATGGACTCTCCATGACCATAACAATTCTGTGCTTATATGCACGTCTCGACCATACATTTTTGCTATAACTTCTAGCCCTCCAGATATCATTAAAGTAAATGCCTCTTTTCAATTAACATTACCCAGTGACTCTACTTGGATTACTCCATGTCTGTCCAGACAAAATGTCTCCACTCTTAACATCAATTCCGTATTTGTTCTTTGACCAAAAAGCCACCTTTGGCTACCTATTAACCTTACACGCCCTTGGCAAGATAGTTCCCCCCTCGCCCAAATTGTTAATACATTACAAAAAATATGAACTAAGAGATTTCTTGGAATTCTCATAGCTTCTATTATCACAGCTACTGCTATAGCTGCCGTGGCTCTTTCTCAATCCATTCAAACCGCCCAACAGTTTAACACCTATATGCAAAATGTTACTTCTGAAATGCAAACTATGGTACATATTGATCAAGAGATCCTCAATCGTCTGGGTGCTTTAGAAGCCTCAGTCCTTTGGCTTGGAGAACGACAAGAAGCCCAATGGGAACATTCTCGATTAACCTGTGATGCTGAATACACTCGCTTCTGTGTTAAGGCCCTTCCATATAATGAGTCCTGGAAGGATGTTAAAAATAATCTTTTGGCTAGCTTCGCTTCTCCATTGAAAAGTGATATTCAAAAATTACAATTTCAATTACAGGAACAGCTCTTAAGATTACAATCAGAATCTAATAAAGCTACGCTTAATGATTTTGCCTACTGGCTTAATCCCCACACATTGGTTCTCCAGACTCAATCTCCGTGTCTGGATCCTTTTTGCTATAGGATGTTTAATAGTTTTGTGCCTCTTTATAGTAGTTATCCGCTGTCTCTACTCCCTGAGAGCCTCTCATCACCAACAGAAGTCAGCCTTCCTCGCCTGGACCATTCGCTACCAGTTACATAAACAAGAGACGGGAAAGATAAAGACCTCCTCTTAAGAAGGCCCTTCCTATGCTATTATTTTGATAATCAGTAATTACCTGTATTTTGTTAATCAGTAAGCTCCCAATGAAAATTTGTTATGTGTAAATTCCTCTATATTTTCTGCTTCTCCTAGTTAGATGCTTCTGTATAGATAGATTTCTAAGTTAGATGATTCCTTTCCAATTAATAGTGAATTTGTGTAAATCAGTGTTTGTTTGATTGTTAAATATTTTATGATGTGTAACTAATTTCCTAATGAACATTTGTTATGATGTGTAAATTGTCCTTCCTAGTGATTCCCTTCCAAGTAATAGTGAAGCTGTGTAAATCATTACTCGTTTGATTGTTAATAGATCTTTGAGCCTTTATAATTCTTTAAACCTTTAAGAATAATAATTTCAGTGGATGTTAAAAGTTAGTGTTTATCTGACAAAATGAGAATCAGAGGAAACCCATGGGTCCAACAATCAGGATATTACTAGTGTAGAGGATTATATTATCCTCACAAGATCATCCTCTATTGTCTTACACACCTGAAAGGCACATTGAGTCCGCTCGCTCCGGCTATGCAACTGGTAAGAGCATTGCTCTTAGTATCCTGGTGAAGAACCAGATGGTATCCGGTGGAAAACCAGCACCGTGAGTTTAAAGAGCCTGCTATGCCACCACCTAGGAAACTTAAGCCCAGGCATTAAGTAACAACCTGGTGAAGAACCAGATAGTATCCGGTGGAAAACCAGCACCGTGAGTTTAAAGAGCTTGCCATAGCCGCCATCGAGGCAACTAAGTCCAGGTGTTACTCATACCTATGCTACTTCTCCTCCTTAAACATATGGAGTGTGCCCCAGCCGTAGCTGGGCTCACAAGGACTCACCAAGTCGCCAGGCCCCGAGGTGTAGAGACAGTAGCTGAGATAATCTTAGACTTCATCTCGTAGAGAAAATTTTACTTTGTCCTACCAGACACTTGTTGGACCAGTAAAAACCCTCTTGATTCTTATTTCATTAACCAAACAAAAGGGGAGAAATGTGGGGATATATGCCATTTAAACATGGCTGCACTATTGACAACTGCAGCCCCCACAGGCCTCTATGCTGCCCAGCACGTTGAGACTTGTCACGATTTGTTTTCCCAAACCTATTGTCCGTTTATTGACTGGCTTGTTTACCTGAATTCCTTCTCCCTTGCCCGCACCCAAATCCCATTGTTCTGTTAATTGCTTTATTGCTTGCTGTATTGACTATAAAATAAACTCCTGGGACTGAAGCAGGGTTCGGCTCCTCAGAGTGACCCTCCTGGCCCCACTTCTCTGTAAGAGTTGTGGAATTGGTTATTGCCGCCGCCGCCCCGACATTCGCCGCTCGCTGGGACAGATGGTGCCCCATGTGAGGGGCTGCGACAGCTGACGTCTGTTTCCCTATTTTCAGCGTTTTACCTTTGATTCATTTTTGTGACTTCCCTATCTCGGTTGATATCTTCTTGTTCTATCCTGTCCTGTGTTCTAGTTTTGGGTTGTTATCTGATGTGATTGATTTTCTAACCACAGGACTCCCTTTAGTATTTCTTGTAATTTTGGTTTGAGTTTTACAAATTCCCTAAACATCTGTTTATCTGGAAATGCCCTAATTTCTCCATCATATTTGAGAGACAGTTTTTCTGGGTATATAATTCTTGGCTGGCAATTTTTTTTCTTCTAAGCTTTATATATGTCATTTCATTGACTTCGTGCCTGCATGGTTTCTGCTGAGTACTCAGAGCTTAGTCTTATTAACTCTCCTTTGGAGATGACTTTTTGTTTATCCCTAGCCACCCTTGAAATTCTCTCTTTATCTTTGGTTTGGGTAAGTTTGATTATAATATGTCTTTGTGACTTTCTTTTGGGATCTACCTTGTGTGGGGTTCGATGAGCTTCTTGGATAGATATCTTCTCATCTTTCACGATATCAGGGAAGTTTTCTGCCAACAAATCTTCAACAATTCTCTCTGTATTTTCTGCTATCCCCTCCTGTTCTGGTACTCCAATCACTCGTAGGTTATTTGTCTTGATAGAGTCCCACATAATTCTTAGGGTTTCTTCATTTTTTAAATTCTTTTATCTGATTTTTCCTCAGATAAGTTGGTTTCAAATGCTTTATCTTCAATCTCACTAATTCTGACTTCCATTGCCTCAATTCTGCTCCTATGACTTTCTGTTGAGTTGTCTAATTCTGAAATTTTATTGTTAATCTTTTGGATTTCTGTTTTCTGTCTCTCTATGGATTCTTGCAGCCTGTTTAATTTGTCATTATGCTCTTTAATAACCTTCTTAAGTTCCGCTATTGCTTTGTCTGTGTGTTCGTTGGTGTGTTCTGCGTTTTGCATGATCTCCTTCCTGATCTCTTGAAGAGCTCTGTATATCAATCTTTTGAATTCTACCTCTGGTAGTTCCAAGAAGTTCTCTTCCTCTGGAAGGTTCCTTGATTCTTTGTTTTGGTGGCTTGCTGAAGCCGTCATGGTCTGCTTCTTTATATGATTTGATATTGTCTGTTGTCTCAGAGCCATCAATAAGTTATTATATTTATTTATTTTATGTTTGCTTACTGTGTCCTAGCTTCTTGTTTTGTTTTGTTTTGATTTGCCCAAATAGGTTGGTCATGTGAGCTAGTTTGATTATTGGTGTCTTTGAAGCTCTCACGTCCTGTCTCCAGGTGGCTAGAGCTGTCACTAGGTATGTGAGCCCAGGAGTCTGTTTACTTTTCTTGTGTGGATTCAGCTGAGCTGTCCAGGTAATCGGTCACCAAGTATGTGGTGTAGGCTCTCACCTACAGTCTTAGACAGGCAGGGGTTATTGGCGTAGGCACAGATAACTGGCCGCAGTAGGGGGTCACATGCTGAGCAAGGTAGGGGGCTGCAGCTGCTCCTGAGTGTCTGGGTGGAAGGCATGTCCCTGTTTCCTAGAGCATGCAGGTGACTGAGTTTTGCAGCCAGACTATGGGCACCCAATACTGTTGGCTGTAAGGACTGGGAGGCACCTCTTATTCTTGGACCCCTGTTGCAGGTGGCTAGGTGGCATGTGTGGCGCCACTATTCCTAAGGCCCCTGGTGTGGTTAGGTGAGGACCCTGCTTAATGGGCAGGGTGGTGTCTAATGTCACAAATCTGCCACTCCCCTTATAGCTGGTATAATTTAAAATAGGCTTCAGGTATAGACCCTGTTGTACTGTGCTAATGAAGGCCTATGCTGTTGAAATGGGCCCACACACGTCTGTGCAGGGGTGAAAGGCATTCAGAGTCCATAGGCAAAGGCAAAGGCAGATTACTGGCAGATTATTTTTTCCTGTTTGTTAATTTGTTCCCTCTCCAAAGCTGGGAGAATGGCTCAGGGCATAAGAAGTGTCATACTTCTGGCCCAGGGGGCACAGCAATCACTGAAGCCAGATAGGACAGGAGCAGAGCGGTGAGGGGGCAGATAAATGGGAGAGAGTTACTTCCTAAAGGGTGGGTTTTTTTAAATTGTACTTTAGATGAAGGTTTACAGAACAAATAGTTTCTCATTAAAGAATTAGTGCACATATTGTTTTATGACAATGATTAACAACCCCACAACATGTCAACACTGTCCCTTCTCAACCTTGGGTTCCCTATTACCAGCTTTCCTGTCCCCTCCTGCCTTCTAGTCCTTGTCCCTGGACTGCTGTGCCCCATTAGTCTCATTTTGTTTTATGGGACTGTCTAATCTTTGGCTGAAGGGTGAACCTTGGGAGTGACTTCATTACTGAACTAAAAGGGTGTCCAGGGGCCATACTCTCAGGGTTTCTCCAGTCTCTGTCAGTCTCCAGTAACTCTGGTCTTTTTTTGTGAGTTAGAATTTTGTCCTACATTTTTTCTATAGCTCTGTCCGGGCCCCTCTGTTGTGATCCTGGTCAGAGCAGTCAGGGGTGGTTGCCAGGCACCATCTACTTGTACTAGACTCAGTCTAGTGGAGGCTGTGGTAGTTGTGGTCCATTAGTCCTTTGGACTAATCTTTCCCTTGTATCTTGTTTTCTTCATTCTCCCTTGCTCCCGATGGCGTGAGACCAGTGGAGTTATCTTAGATGGCTGCTCACAGGCTTTTAAGACCCCAGACACGACTCACCAACGTAGAATGTAGACCATTTTCTTTATAAACTGTTATGCCAATTGAGCTACATGTTACCTGAGACCACGGTCCCCACAGCCGTCAGCCCAGCAGTTGGGTCCCTCAGGGTGTTTGGATGTGTCTATGGAGCTTCCATGACCTTTCCTTGTACAAGTTGTGCTGGCTTCCCCAGTATTGTGTACTGTTTTACGAGGGCGTTTTTTTTTTTTTTTTAATCCACACGGTAGCTTAGACGCACGCACTTACATTTTGTCAACTGAGCGCCACTTCTTGCTGGTTCTGGAAGCTTGAGCAGACTCTCTGCCACTCTGTCTCTCCCAATGTGGAAAACACATCCTGAGTGCCACTGCTTGCCTCACTGTGAACCAGTCAATCCAGGGTGCTGGCAGGTCAGGTCTGGCAACTCTTCACTGCTTCTGTACTGTCTCTCGCTCCCCCTGCCACTCAGTCTGATTTCTCAACTTTGTCTTTGGTGTTCAGGGCTCCTAGATTTTCATATATGATCGATTCATTTTTTTTTTTTTGGGGGGGTCTTTGTTGTAAGAGGGACCACAGGAAGCATTTGACTACTCCGCCATCTTGGCTCCACCTCCACTCAAAGCAATAACGTTTATCTATTTTATTTCCTCATAAAACTCAATATAGTGAACCTATATGCACATTACTTTATCAATCTGTTCACACATATTTTCTGTTTTGATATTTTTATCAAAATAATTTTTTCCTGAATACAAGATTTCAAACAATATCTCAAAGAGTATTTATAAACTGAAATTATCTTGCATCTCTCACTGGCTGGACTCATGCCTCCTGACCCCAAACGGCCTGTTGTCAATAGAATGGTGCATGTTCTCTGGATTGTTCCTGTCGGTGAGGTAGACACAAACATATACACCTACATAGCCACACCTAAAGGAGAATCACATTACTCATATTCTTTTGCAACTTGTTTTTTCCACTTAATATTAATTCCCGAGATTTATATTTGTATCTTATTAGTTCTGTGGTCTTGGCATATTTTAACATGTTTACTGTTTATGTATATTTTTGTGTGAATTCTGTGTTGAAATTACTTGCCAATCTCTTTGTTAGTAAGTATGCTTCACAAACCATGAATACTAACCCAATATCTGAGATCCACCAGTAGTTAACAAATGATTTCTCCCTGATTTTCACACAATTTTTTGGTGTGTTTTCAAAGTTTCAGTAATATTGTGAGTTGAAAATTATACAAACAAACAACAAACCAGTTGCCATCAAGTCAATTCCAACTCACAGCGACTCTATAGGACAGAGTAGAACTGCCCATAGGGTTTCCAAGGAGCGGCTGGTGGATTTGAACTGCCAGACCTTTTGGTTAACAGCCATAGCTCTTAACCACTACACCACCAGGGTTCCTAAAAAGGTATAGTAAGTACTATAGTAGGCAAACATGTACACACAACCAACGTTATGAAGTAAAACACTACAGAGTGGATGCCCCTGTGTAACCTCTCTGACTGCCTCACCCCCAGAAGGAACCACTGTCCAGAATTTGTTGTTTACCACTCCCTTGCTTTGCTACGTGTATTACTACCCATGAATACATCCCCAAACAAAACACATAGTCTCTTTGCATATTTTTAGCTCTAAGTATATAAGTAATATCTTTATAGATCACCTTTGAAACTTATTTTCTTTCCTTTGAAAATAGTGCTTCTGAGATTTATTGAATGAGGTGACTTTAAAGCTGTCCTGCTCTTATTAGCCACGCTGCTCTAGACTCCATACCTAAGAGTGCTACAGTTGACTGTGGCTTCACCTTCTTCTCTAAAAGATGTTGCCAAATGGCTCTGCAAACAGGGTGTATCAATTTGTACTCCCCCAGCAGTGTATGGTGTTCTCGCAGCCCCACATTTCCCATTTAAATGAGATGCAGCACACACATATGCTCACTTACCAGGCTTCCTTCTTACACCCTAATATTATGGCAGGGCATTTTCTGAGGCATAAAGTGAGACCATTAGGTGATCAATCAGACAAATCTTTGTATGGTTCAAGTGGCTGGGTTTCTGCCTACTAAATGATTAATATTCTAGGCCTGCCTCTCTGAAATAACTCTGACATTCCTTACATGGCGTTTGTAGGTGTTCCTAGACCATTCACTCACATGATTGTAGACGGTCTCTTGGGTTTCTGCCACAGATCGGTCACTGCTTTGCATAGTGTGTGATTTTTACATTTTTACATGCTCACCCTCAGAGGGCTAGCTTATCTCCAGGAACCCTGGGACACCTTAGTGAGCTCGGCTGCTAACCAAAAGGTTGGCAGTTGGAATCCACCAGCTGCTCCTTGGACACCCTATGGGGCAGTCCTACTCTGTCCTACAGGGTCGCTAGGAGTCGGAATCGACTTGATGGCAAAAGGTTTGGTTTTGGTCTCTTTATGAAGCAAACAAGATTTCTGACAACAGGAACACGCTTTCTTCCACCACACTGGGCTGACTTCCGCCGATCGCCTGGGTCCCTGTCTAGTTGCTCTAATTAGAACGCTCTGTCAGGTGGGGGTCTGAAGGGCACACGTGGTATGCTTTCAGCGAAAGATGGAGGAGGAGGGGTGGCTGAGCAGAGGCGTTTCCGGCGTCCAGAGCAGCCAGTGCTTCCCGCGTGCCGAAGAAACCGACGTGAAGATGGCGTCTGTGAGGACTTTTCAATAGAGACGCACAGGACCGGTAGGGGTAGGTTCCCGCCCTCAGGTGTTTGGGACTCAGCGGAGGGGGTGGGTGCTCCGCCCTGGGTGTGGGGAGACAAGGAGTCCCAGAGCTAAGTCGCCTGTTTCCCACTTTGGGACTCGGTGCCCAGCTGTCTAGTTAGCGAGAGAGAAGGGGCTTTTGTGGTCCAGCCCTGCCCCAGTGAGCGTGGTGTCCTGCTTTGGGGGTGGCCTGGAGGTGCTTTCCATCCACAGGCGCTGGCGATGAGAGAGGGTCTAGAGTGGAGAGAGACAGAGAGGGGAGGAGAGCATGTATGCATGTATGTGCATCTTCGCAGCTGGTGAGAGAGGGTGTGCGTGTGGGTGTCCCTGCAGCATAGAGTTCCCAGCCCATATTAGGAACCACGTCAGGCTTGTTTGTTTTTCCCGGGTTTTCGTGGCGAGCGTTGGTACCATGGGGAATAGATGACTGCTGTGGGATTCGGTGCCGACTGAGCCTCCGTTTATGATTGTTGCCTAAACCACTTATTACAATGACAGTTGTCAGGTGTTGCTTTTCTAATTCATTCTAGATTTACTAATTAGCATTCCACATTAGAGTACAGCTTTCCCTTCTCCGATATCAATTCATATAAATAAATACATACATGAATAGGTAGGTATATCAGTAAGACTCATAGATTCCTGTTTTACTCAAAGGTTTACCAAGTATTACTATAATTATTTTAATGTTCATTTTGTCCCCAAAGTGGCCAGTGGAGGCTCCTTCACGTTGGTTTCTGTGTCCATTTGACACCTCCCTCGAGTTCTTGGAGGACATACTTTGCTCTCTGAGCCTCTTTCCCCATCTGTAAGGGAAGTAAGCATTGCTTTGTGGATTTGTAGAGAAAAAGTCTGAAAGTAAAACTCTGTATGGCATCTGTAGGCTTCAGCAAATGTTGGTTTCCCATTCCACGTTTGCCTCCTTGATTCTGTGAACGCCTTGCTTCTGAGGTCGGCATAATAGCAGGGCTAGCAGAGAGCATAGATGGAAATGTACCAGCAAGCAGGGGTAAACCCACATTTCACTGTGTGTGAGCTTCAGTGTCACTGCTGTGTGCTGGAGGGGGTTGTCTGATGGAGCTGGGGAAGAGGAAGAGCCTCCTGCACAGCTTCCAGTTCACTGATGGGGGACATGCCAAGAGAGTCATCACCCCTTCCCCTTCCATTTCATGTGCTTTCCCTCCTCTTTTCTCTATTTCCTGGGCTTTCTTATCCTCTTCCCCTCCCTCTAAGTGTAATGTCAGTGAAGCGGGTGGACTGTTAGAAACAGGAGCTGACAGAGAAGGACCAAGTGTGATGTTGAGTCTGCTAGACACTTACTGGATCAAGAGTGAAGAGATCAGGGTCCCATCACTGAGACACTTTAGGTTAAGTCACCACCTTTCCACCAGCCTGTTGTATACAATGTGACAACAATACCTGTCCTCCAAACCACTCAGGAATATTGTGGAGTTTAAGCATGATCCCATGTGGAAAAGCCATCTGTGGTCTTAGATGGGAATGAAGGACCAGTGTACTTTAAATTATATTAACAGAAACACTCCAGATATCATAGAACTCTGCATGGTAGGTATTGAATTAATGGTACACACATGCTGGCTGTTTAGGTTACGATTTTCCCAAATGTGATCGATGGCCCACTTCATCATAATCGTCGGGGGTGCTTGTTAAGATTACAGCTTTGTGTGCCCATCCTAGCTCTGCTGAATCAAAAACAGGGGTGTGGGTGGGAGGTGTCTACACATTGAACAATTTCTCTGGTTGGTTCTGGTACTCTTCCAAGTTTGAAAAACACTACTGTAGATTAGCTGCAAGGTCTTCTTAAATGTTTGAATCCATTGATGTCTAATATCATTTTCATTTGCTCCTGCCACTCAGCTTTAAATATCTCTGCCCCCACGTGTCAGATAGGCAGCACTTCCCTCATTTAAGTAATACTTCCAAAAAAAGCCAAACCCATTGCTGTCGAGTCGGTTCCGACTCATCCAGAGAGCTGCCCATAGAGTTTCCAAGGAACGCCTGGTGGATTCGAACTGCCTGCCTTTTGGTTAGCAGCCATAGCGCTTAACCACTAGGCCACCAGGGTTTCCAAGTAATACTTACTCAGTGCTTTATAGGTGAGGCACTGACGTAGGCACTGGGGACATAATACAGTGAACAAATCAGGCAGGATCGCTGGAGCTTCCATCCTAGTCTGGGAAACCATAAGCAGGTAAAGTAATCCTTAAGCAGGGTATGAGTGCTCTGAAGAAAATGAACACATAAACAGTAGAAAATGACAAGGGCGGGTGTTATTATCGATAAGGTTATTAGTAAAGACCTCTCAGGAAGGGACACTTGAGCTGAGTCCTGAGCGACAAGAAGAAGCCAGGCATGGGAAGGCCTTCTTGTCAGTGGCCCTGAGATGTGAGAGCCCCAGTTGTCCAGGAGCAGACAGAAAGCGCCTGTGGCTGGAGCCTGGCACACCAGGTGTAGACTGGTAGGAGATGAGGTAGAAAGGGCAGACAGGAGCCAGGTCGTTTGGGCCGTGTAAGGAGTCTGGGTTTTATCGTGGGTGTGAAAGGCTTAGAGTATGGGAGTGACATGATCTGATCCGTGTTCTCAGAAGGTTACTCTGGTTGCTGTGTGGAGAATGGAGTGGAGAGGGACAAGATAGAGCGTGGGGACTGAGCATTAGGAGACTATTGCAGAAGTCCAGGGAAGGGACTGTGGTGGATCGGACCAGTGCTACAGCAGTATGGAGATGGAGGTGGCCCTAGCCAGGGCATGTTTTGGAGGTAGAGCAGGCAGGACCTACAGTGGCTGGGGATGTCTGGTGTGTGAGGATAAGGCAGAATCAAGGATGACCCCTCAGCTTTTTGTTCGGACATGTGGATTGACGGTGGTGCTGTTTTCTGAGATAAGTTGTTTCAAGTGCATTTGAAAAACTTCTCAGGTTAACCAGGTGATCAAACAGTGGTTATAGTGAAGATTAGTGATTTTAAAAATGTATCAGTTGAAGAATAGGATTTGGTTGTGAGACTATTAAGCTTTCTAAAAGACACATGCAACTCAAATCTATAAATCTCAACTTGTTAAAAATAACAGCTCATATTTTTTGAGCAGCTGCTACTGGGTACCTAGCACCCTTCCACGGGTTTTCATGCATTAAATCAGTTAATTCTCAAGGCAACGACCCAGGTGTTTTCCTCATTTCACAAGAGAAGGAAGTTAGTGAGGCACGAAGAGTTTCTTCCACTCTCCTGAGGTCACAGAGAGCCAGCTATCCCAATGTTCTCTGTAGTAGAATTCTTAATATTATTCCTGACCATTTGTTTTTTAAAACTTTTTTTCTTCTGTAGGCAAGTAGTTGTTTTACAGATGAGGCGCTTGAGATACTGTAAGGTGAAGTAAAGTGTTCAAAGTCACACAGTTTGTAAGTGACACAAATGGGGCTTGAACTGCGCATGTCTCCAGTGCCCGTACTCCTAGCCAGTCCAGTTAGGAAGAAGAAAAAGGCGTTTGTTTAACCATGTCAGCCCATGGGGGTTGATGTTAGGCAGGAACCATATCTCTCTAGGTGGAAACTATGCCTCAGTTGTGAGTTTGCCATGTAGCGGAGGGTATTTATGTAAGTAAATCGAAAAGTTAATAATTATAAAAATGAAAAGGTAGTGATCATCACTGTTACTATGCATTCGACAACTTGGGTGTTAAAATCATTCCCTGGACTTCCATGGTGAATTACCTTCCCTTTTAGGAACTCAGGGTGCTTTTCCACATTGGAATCACATTACTCTGTTCCTGAGGTCTTGCTGGGTAGGAGGCAGGGCTGCTCTGAGCCCCTTGGACAGGTGAGGGCAGATGAGGTCAGGTGACTTACCCAAGGTTCCCTAAAGTTACTGGGTTAGGTGTAGCACTGGGGCCTACGTGGGTCTCCTGTCTCTCCTCCAGTTGCCTGTCCTTCATACATAGTGTTAGCTTTTGACCCTATGTGTAGTAAATCACTTTTCAAGGCTCAGGGAAATAGGCACTAAGGATTAACTTCAAGTAACATAAGAGGACCATCCCGTTGCTGTTGAGACGGTTCCAACTCATGGGACCCCATGTGTTATGGAGTATAACTGTTCGGTGTGGTTTTCTTGGCTGTACTCTTTATGGAAGCGGATCCCCGGACCTTTCTTCTGTGGTGCCACTGGTAGGTTTGAACCCCCAACCTTTACATTAGCAGCCGAGCACAAACTATTTGAGTTACTGTCTCACAGTTCTAGAGACTAGAAGTCTGAATTCAAGTTGTCGGCAGGGAAATGCTGTCTCTGAAGGCTCTAGGGGAAGGTCCTTCTTTGCCTCTTCCTAGTTTCTAACGGTTCCTGGCAATTCTTGGTGTTTTTTGCTTGTAGGTGTGTCACTGCAATGCCTGCCTCCAACTTCACATGACCGTCTTTCCTCTTCTTTTTATAAGGACACGATTCATATTGGATTAGGGCCCACCCACTCTAGTATGACCTCATGTTAACTAATAACATCTTTAAAGATCTGTTTCCAAACAGGGTCACAGGCACAGGTACGGGAGGTTAGGACTTCAACATATGCTTAAACCCATTGCCATTGAGTCGATTCCAACTCATAGCCACCCTGTATGACAGAGTAGAACTGTCCCATAGGGTTTTCTAGGCTATAATCTTTATGGAAACAGATCCCTAGGTCTTTCTACTTCAGAGCCACCGGGTGGGTTCAGACCACCAAGCTTATCTTCAGCAGCTGAGCACTTAACCTTTGTGTCACTAGGGCTCCCTAAGGTTATCTTAGTTTACTTTTAATTGCATCTCTGTTAGTAAAAGGAAGTTTGAGCCTCTTTATATATGTTTAAAGACAACTTGCATTTTTTCTGTTAGCTGTTAATATTCCTTACGTGTTTTTGATGGGTAATTAGTTTTTTTGCTTCTCTATTTTAAATTTTTATACAGAAGTGATTGAACACTTTGTGGGAGATATTAGTTACAAATGTTTTTCCCAGTGTTTTTTTAATTGGCTGTCATCTTTCTTCTGTGGATTGCTGATGGTTTCAAACTGTTGACCTTTCGGTTAGCAGCCAAGCGCATAACCACTGCACCACCAGGGCTACTTCTTTTTATGGGTAGGGCTGGGATATTTATTTGTTCTTACCATTTTTTTTCACTTCCAAAACCAAGACATGTTTGATGTAGGTAAAAATGGAAAATTCAAGAAAGGAAAAAAGTAATTAGAAACTCTTAAAAGTCAGCTACTCATGGGTAGGCACCGTTAAGAGTTGAATATTTATATACTGTTTTCAGAAATTTTATTATGCCACTGTCAGCTTGTACACTTAAGAACAGCAATGAGCTGATATCCCACTTAGAGTTTTGTGAACTGCTTTTTTCCAACAAACATCGTATTGTGAAAGTCAGTCCATGTCTATCAACATAAATCCACATAATAATGAAAGTGGCAGTAGAAAAACTACTGGTGAATTCAGGAATAGAAATAATGTTAAAAATGATTAGTACTAGAGGCGGGGCCAAGATGTTGGTGTAGTCAGACACTTCCTATATCCCTTTTACAACAAAGACCTGGAAAAACAATTGATGTGGTTGTATATGAATATCTAGGAGCCCTGAACAAGGCAAAGTTGAGGAATAGGACTGAGTGGCAGGGGGAGAGGGAGATGGTTCAGAAGAAGCAAGCAGCACCAGAGCTGCGGCAGCAGCGGGACTGTAGCTCTTCAGCCGCACCGGGTCCCTAGTGAAGCAGGCAAACAACTGGGCACGTGCTCAGGAAGAGAGAGATCTGGCAGCAGAGATTCTGCTTGGACACTCCGAACCAGTGAAAAGCAGCTCCTAAGTGGCTAAAGATAAGTACGTGCATGTGGCCTTTCCGGGGGATTGAAAAAAAAAAAAAAGGCCATTTGGGAAAAACCTCTCTCCCTTCTACCTCCTCCCAACCCCACTCTGTACCAGGAGTCCCCTGGGCTGGAAGTAGATCCCAAAAGGCACCCTGACCCATTCTCCTAGCCTTTGAGAGGGAACAAATAAGCTACTGGCTCCCCTAAGCCAGGAACGCAGGGTCGGCACAGCTCCTTTGCTAGGCACAGGCATAAGGGGTCTGCAGACTTTGAGTGCCTTACACCCCTGTATAGACTTGTGGGGACCCATCTCAACAGCGTTAGCACTCACTACCACAGTACAACAGGGCAAACAACTGAAGTTTATCTTCAACTGCTTCAGCTGTGAAGTGGCAGATTTGTGACCCTTGAAACAGCCCTTCCCCTTAAGTAGGCACTTTTATCGATCTGCAACAGGGGCTTGAGGACTGGTGGTATCACCTAAAGCTCCTAGTCACCTGCTACAGGAGTCCAATAAAAAGTGGTGCCCTCTAGTCGTTACAACCAACAGAGTGGGGTCCTCATAGTCTGGCAGCAAAACTCACCTACCTACTCACCCTAGATAATGGGGACACGCTTTCAGACTCTCAGGGGCAGCCGTCAGCCCCCTGCCTGGCTCGGCGCATGATCCCCTACCACAGCCAGAGTCCAGTGCCTGCACCAATCACCCATGCCTCTTTAGAACTGGGAGTGAGAACCTGCATCACACACTTGGTGACCAACTGCCTGAATACCCGTGCTGAACCCATATAGGAAAATTTAACGGACTCCTGTGTGCACGTACTTAGTTACAGAACTAACTACCTGGTGACAGGACGTTAGAGCTTCTAAGGTGCAAATAATCAAACTAGCGCACACAAGCCGCCTGTTGGGGCATATCAAAACAAAACAAAACAGGAAAGTAGGACTCACTAAACAAATATAAAATTACAATAACTTATTGATGGCTTGGAGACAATAGTCAATATGAAATCACATAAAGAGGCAGTCCATGATGGCTTCAGCAAGCTCCCAAAATAAAGAATCAATAAATTCTCTGGAGGAAGAAAATTTCTTGGAATTACCAGAGGCAGAATACAAAAGATTAATCTACAGAACTCATCTAGAAATTAGAAATGAAATTCGACAAAATGTAGAAACTTCCAGGGAACATACAGACAAAGTAGTAGCGGAACTTAAAACAGTGATTCAAGAACATAATGACAAATTTAATAGGCTGCAAGAATCCATAGAGAGACAGCAATCAGAAATCCAGAAGATAAACAATAAAATTTCAGAATTAGACAACTCAATAGAAAGTCATAGAGGCAGAATTGAGGCAGTAGAAGTTAGAATTAGTGACACTGAAGATAAAGCAGTTGACACCAACTTATTTGAAGAAAAATTAGATAATTAAAGAGAATGAAGAAACTCTTAAGAGTCATGTAGAACTCTATCAAGAGAAATAACCTACGAGTGATTGGAGTATCACAACAGGGGGGTGTAATAGAAAATACAGAGAAAATTGTTGAAGATTGGTTAACAGAAAATTCCCTGATATCATGAAAGATGAGAAGATATCTATCCAAGATGCTCCTCTAACCCCTACATAAGGTAGATCCCAAAAGAAAGTCACCAACACGTATTATAATCAAACTTACCAAAACCAAAGATAAAGAGAGAATTTTAAGAGTGGCTAGGTATAAAGAAAAGTCCTCTACAAAGAAGAGTCAATTAGAGTTAGCCCAGACTACTCAGCAGAAACCATGCAGGCAAGAAGGCAGTGGGATGAAATCTATATCGAGCCTTGAAGGAAAAAAAATACCAGCCAAGAATTATATATCCAGCAAAACTGTCTCTCAAATATGATGGCAAAATTGGGGAATTTCCAGATAAACAGAAGTTCAGGGAATTTGCAAAAACCAAACCAAAATTACAAGAAATACTAAAGGGAGTCCTACAGTTAGATAATAACACCAGCTAACAACGCAAGACTAGAACACAGGACAGAGCAATCAGATTTTGACTCCGAGAGCAAAGTCAAAAATACATCCAAGCTAAAACATTGAAAATAGGGAAACAGAGAAATCAATATGTAAAAAGGGACAACATTAAAACAAAAGAGGGACTTAAAAAATGCAGACCTTGATTTTTCATACGGAGGGGAAGTCAAGACTATATAAAGTAATAAAAGACTGGTATAAACTTAGAAAAAATAGGGGTAAATATTAAGGTAACCACAAAGGAATCTTTAACAATCCTACAAGTAAAAATAAAAAAGTAGAAAAACATAAAACATAAAGACCCAGCAAACACAAAATAAATAACAATGAAAAAGATGAAAAAAAAAGTACATATAGAAAAACGACTCAGCACAGAAAATTAAGAGGAACAAAGAAAGTGTGAACAACACACTAAAAGAGATATCAGGATGACAGCACTAAACTCATACCTATCAATAATTACGCTGAATGTAAAGGGACTTAATGCACCAATAAAGAGACAGAGAGTGGCAGATTGGATAAAAAAGCACGATCCATCTATATACTGCCTACAAGAGACACACATTAGACTTAAAGACACAAACAGGTTAAAACTCAAAGGATGGAAAAAATATATTAAGCAAACATCACTCAAAAAAGAGCAGGAGTGGCAATATTAATCTCTGACAAAATAGACTTTAAAGTAAAATCCACCATAAAGGTAAGGAAGGGCACTATATAATGATTAAAGGGTCAATATACCAGGAGGACATAACTATAGTGAATATTCACGCACCCAACAACAGGGCTCCAGAATACATAAAACAAGCTCTAAGAGCTCTGAAGAGAGAGACAGCTCCACAAAAGTAGTAGGAGACTTCAACACGCCACTTTTGGTGAAGGACAGAACATCCAGAAAGAAGCTCAACAAAGACACAAAAGAGCTAAATGCTACAATCAACCAACTTGATCTCATAGATATATACCGAACACTACACCCAACAGCAGTCAAGTATACTTTCTTTTCCAACGCAGATGGAAAATTCTCCAGAATAGACCATATATTAGGCCATAAAGCATGCCTTAACAAAATCCAAAACACAGAAATATTACAAAGCATCTTTTCTGACCATAAACCCATAAAAGTGGAAATCAACAACACAAAAAGCAAGGAAAAAAAAAAATCAAACACATGGAAACTGAACACAAAAACTACTGGGTTATACAAGAAATTAAGGATGGAATAAAGAAATTCATAGTATCAAACGAGAATGAAAACACATCCTACCAGAACCTTTGGGACACAGCAAAAGCAGTGCTCAGAGGTCAGTTTATAGCAACAAATGCACACATCCAAAAAGAAGAAAGGCTTATAATCAAAGCATTAACCCTACAACTAGAACAAGTAGCAAGAGAGCAGCAAAAGAAGCCCACAGGTGCCAGAAGGAACGGAATAGTAAGAATTAGAGCAGAATTAAATGAAATAGAGAATAGAAAAATAATTGAAAGAGTTAACAAGTCCAAAAGCTGGTTCTTTGAAAAGATCAACAAAATTGATAAACCATTGGCCAAACTGACAAAAGAAAATCAGGAGAGGAAGCAGATAACCCAGACAAGAAATGAGATGGGTGATATCACAACAGACCCAACTGAAATTAAAAGAATCATAACAGAATACTATGAAAAATTGTACTCTGACAAATTTGAGAACCTACAGGAAATGGACAAATTTCTAGAAACTCACTACCTACCTAAATTAACACAAACAGAGGTAGAAGAACTAAATAAACCCATAACAAAAGAAGAGATTGAAAATGTTATTTAAAAACTCCCAACAAAAAAGAGCCCTGGCCCGGATGGCTTCACTGGAGAATTCTACCAAACTTTCAGAGAAGAGATAACACCACTTCTACTAAAGGTATTTCAGAGCATAGAAAAGGATGGAATTCTCCCAAACTCCTTCTACGAAGCCAGCATATCCCTGATACCCAAACCAGGTAAAGACACCACAAAAAAAGAAAATTACAGACATATATCCCTCATGAACATAGATGCAAAAATCCTCAACAAAATTCTAGCCAATAGAATTCAGCAACATATCAAAAAAATAATTCACCGTGACCAAGTGGGATTTATACCAGGTATGCAGGGATGGTTCACCATTAGAAAAGAATCAATGTAATCCATCACATAAATAAAACAAAAGACAAGAACCATATGATCTTATCAATCGATGCAGAAATAGCATTAGACAAAGTCCAACACCCATTCATGATAAAAACTCTCAATAAAATAGGAATAGAAGAGAAACTCCTCAATATAATTAAGAGCATATATACAAAACCAACAGCCAACATCATCCTAAATAGAGAGACTTTGAAAGCATTGCCCTTGAGAACAGGAACCAGATAAGGATGCCCTCTATCACCACTCTTATTCAACATTGTGCTGGAGGTTCTAGCCAGAGCAGTTAAGCTAGAAAAAGAAATAAAGGGCATCCAAATAAGTAGGGAAGAAGTCAAAGTATCTCTGTTCACAGATGATATGATCTTATACACAGAAAACCCCAAAGAATCCACAAGAAAACTACTGGAACTAATAGAAGATTTCAGCAAAGTTTCAGGATACAAGCTAAACATACAAAAATCAATTGGATTCCTTTATACCAACAAAGAGAAACTTGAAGAGGAAATCACCAAATCAATAGCATTTACAATAGCCACCAAGAAGATAATATACTTAGGAATAAATCTAACCATAGACATAAAAGATCTAAACAGAGAAAACTTCAAAACACTACTGCAAGAAACTAAAAGAGACCTGTATAAGTGAAAAAATATACCTTGCTCATGGATAGGTAGACTCAACATCGTGAAAATGTGAAGTCTACCCAAAGCAATCTACAGATACATTGCAATCCCGATCCAAATTCCAGCAGCATTTTTTAATGAGATGGAGAAACAAATCACCAACTTCATATGGGAAGGGAAGAAGCCCCGAATAAATAAACCATTACTCAAGAAGAAGAACAAAGTGGGAGGCCTTACACTACCTGATTTTAGGACCTATTATACTGCCACGGTAGTCAGGAAAGCCTGGTACTGGTACAACAACAGATACATAGAGCAATGGAACAGAGTTGAGAATCCAGATATAAGCTCATCCACCTATGAGCAGCTAATGTTTGACAAAGGCCCAAAGTCCATTAATTGCAGAAAAGACAGTCTCTTTAACAAATGTTGCTGGCATAACTGGTTATCCATATGCAAAAAACTGAAACAAGACCCATACCTCACACCATGTACAGAAACTAACTCAAAATGGATCAAAGACTTAAATATAAAATCGAAAACGATAAAGTTCATGGAAGAAAAAATAGGGACAATGCTAGGATCCCCAATACATGGCATAAACAAAATATGATCCATAAGTTAACAATGCACGAGCACCAGAAGAGAGACTAGATAAATGGGAGCTCCAAAAAATCAAACACTTATGCTCATCACAAGACTTCACCAAAAGAGTGAAAAGACAACCTACAGACTGGGGAAAAAATTTTTGGCTACGACAAAACTGATCAGCATCTAATCTCCAAAATCTACAAGATATTGCTAAACCTCAACAACAAAAAGACAAATAACCCAATTAAAAAATGGGCAAAGGATATGAATAGGCACTTCACCAAAGAAGATATTCAGGCGGCTAACAGACACATGAAGAAATGGTCATGATCATTAGGCATTAGAGAAATGCATATAAAAACTACAATAAGATATCATCTCACCCCAACAACGCTAGCATTGATCCAAAGAGCACAAATTAACAAATGCTGGAGAGGTTGTGGAGAGACTGGAACACTTACACACTGTTGGTGGGAATGTAAACTGGTACAACCACTTTGGAAATCGATTTGGCGCTTCCTTATAAAGCTAGAAATAGAAGTGCCATACAATCCAGATATCCCGCTCCTTGAAATATATCCTAGAGGAACAAGAGCTGTCACACGAATAGACATATGCACACCCATGTTCATTGCAGCACTGTTCACAATAGCAAAAGGATGGAAGCGACCTAGGTGCCAATCAACAGACGAATGGATAAAGAAATTATAGTATATCCACATAATGGAATATTACGCAATGATAAAGAACAATGATGAAGCTGTTAAACATCGTATAACATGGTGGAAGCTGGAACTTATTATGCTGAGTGATTTTAGTCAGTCACAGAAGGACAAATGCTGTATAAGACCACTATTATAAGAACTCAAGAAAAGGTTTAAACACAGAAGAAAATATTCTTTGATGGTTACGGGGGTGGGGAGGGAGGGTGAGGGTTATTCACTAACTAGATAGTAGATAAGAATCATCTTAGGTGAAGGGAAGGACAGCACACATTACAGGGGAAGCCATCACAACTGGACTAAACCAAAGCTAAGAAGTTTCCTCAGTACAATCAAATACCTTGAGATACAGAGTAGCAGGGATTGGGAATGTGGGGAGCATGCTTTCAGGGGACATCTATGTCAATTGGCATAACAAAGCTTATTAAGAAAATGTTCTGCATCCTACTTCGGTGTGTGGCGTCTGGGGTTTTAAAAGCTTGCAAGCGGCCATCTAAGATGCATCAATT